>CM045887.1:2775000-2815000 GCA_025169545.1 Anguilla japonica | reverse complement strand
GTGCGTGTGCGTGTGTGTGTGTGTGCGTGTGCGTGCGTGTGTGTGTGTGTGTGTGCGTGCGTGCATGCGTGCATGCGTGTGTGTGTGAATGGCGGGTTTTGCAGACTTTTGGCCGCACGCTCAGTCTTTACAGAATGGTCTACCACCAAAGTCGCCCATTCCATTTCGATGTGGGGACATTTTTATTTTATTTTAATAATAATTAATTTTATTTATATAGCGCTTTTCATTGTAGAAATGATGTCAAAGTGCTCTCACAAAAGCGACAAAACAATACGAAAGTGCAAAACAGGGCATTCAAATAAAAGTCACAGGACGACAGTAACCTGTAGTGTGCAGCGGGTCAACTAAGACACTGAGAATGGACATGATGATTTATGCTAGGGCGATCAAGACTGGGGGGGGGTGCTTGATGGCTCCGCCCCCCCATTTGACGTGTCTGTCGGGGACTCGGGTGCGCCATTGTGACTCGGGGAGCCCTGGAATGGCCGGCCATGTGGAAGCCATTCGAACCTCTGTGGTTTTCAGCAGAATTGCTATTCATAACGCTGGGAGCGAGAGAGAGAGAGAGAGAGAGAAAAAAGGAGAAAGAAATATCTCAAATCGCTGGGGCCATTTGCTACACGGCTCTTAATGCCGTGTACACCCCCGGCCTGGTCCTGAGAAGAGTCCGGCATTTTCTTTTTCCTTTTTTTTCTCGATGCCTGTGTTGGGGTTCGCGCCGGAGGAATGCAAGATGCTCGTCTACGTGCGCCAGCGAGAACGTGGAAAATCGGGGGCGGCGTGTCGCTGGACGATCAGGGCTCGGCCTGCGATCTTCTGCTCAGTTTGCATCGTATTACACAGCTCACCCCGATGCAGCGCCGCGTGCGTCTAACGGAGATTACGCGTCACGACTGACTCGACCACGGCAAGAGCATTAGGCCTTTTACGTTTCATCTTTCCTCATGTGAGTTTGGCTCTTTTTTTTCTCATTTATTATTTTTTTTTGCTAAAACACACTTTAGCGGGGATTGTCTAAACAGACAAGGGGCGTGATTAAAGCTGGCATCTAAATGTAAATAACGAATAAAACCTGACGTACAATTTCTAACGCGTAATAACGAAAATCACGGACACAAATGTATGTTTTTCTTACCCGCGCCTCTTATAGTGACGTGGATCAGGCTTCATTCTGACCGACGTCCCTCCCGCGCCCCGCTCCCGCGCTCCTGTTGCGTGAGCGTGCTGACGGACAGCGCGAGGGCCGTGTTTGGACAGTTTTAAGACGGCGGGAGCCGACGTAGCTCAGCGCCAGGCAAGCACAACCGGGCTTGAATGTCAAAGAAGGCAATAAAAAAAGGAAGGTGATATTTTCATAGACGGGGGAGTGGGGGGGGGTTGGGGGGGGCGAGGATCCGATTCCGCAACCCCGTGGAAAAAAAAAAATGGCAGTAACAGTCGTGTATTTTCCCATTTGCGGTCTTATTGAGGATCGGTCAGCGTTTTGATTGACGGTGTTTTAATGGCCCGTTGGCCATTCCCGCCGCCGCTCGATACGTCGCATCGTTACCGCCATCATCGCTCTGGTTCCGCGGCCGTAGCTGGCGGACGCACATCGAGCGGGAGATGACTTTGTCAATCACGCCCGTAATCAGAGCTTCGCAAAAAAATTGCTATCTTGTGCGTTTACTGTGCGATGTGACTGTACGCATTACTGCCAACAATGTGAAATAAGATTATTTAGTAGTATAATCGTAGATGTGAAATTACAACCCTGCAGTTGGGGTTCTTTTTTTTTTTTTTCTTTTTTCCCAGTGATTGCTTGACTGTCGTTCAGAATCAATTGTGGCCTTGCGGTCACTGTCCGCGGAGCAGTATTGATCACTGCAATTACGTGGTCAGCCCACAAAAAACACACGGCTACCGATACCGGGGTGACTGCTCGGGTCATCCATTTCTGAAGACAGAAGTTCTGTGAAAATCCTGAGACGACAGGGGCAAAAGGCTAACGGTTTCTCCTCGTCCTTTTCCAGTTTTGTTTTTTGTTTTGCACGGTGGTCCAGCGGTTAGCACTGTTGCCTCACCGCAAGAAAGTCCTTAGTCCGAATCCCGGCCGGGACCTTTCTGTTCGGAGTTTGCATGTGTTCCTCGTACACATCAGGTACTCCAGTTTCCTCCCACAATCTAAAGACGTGAAGGTTAGGCTACTTGGAGGGTCTGCATTGCCCATTGGTATGAGTGTGTGTGTGTGAATGGTGTGTGTGTGCCCTGCGATGGACTGGCGACTGTACAGGGCGTATTCCCGCCTCTCACCCAATGCATGCTGGGATAGGCTTGCAGCACCTCCCACGACCCTGACTAGGAATAAGCGGGTGTAGATAATGGTCACCGCAATGCCAAGTACACCCGCACCTGCATGGATTCCTGCAGGTGAAGACTGTGTGTGTGTGTGTGTGTGTGTGTGTGTGTGTGTTTCCTGTGCCCTTCTCCCTCTGAGCTGGGGACGGTTTAACTACCTAGCGACCACACGCGAAATCCGCTAAAACCCGCTTTCTGTGGAAGGAGGGCGGTGACGGGCAACGGCAGGCAGGGCTATAGGGCCCCGGTGACATTTTCTAACTCAAAATGTCTGCCCTGGATATAATGAAGCGTGTCTGGTCACGGCGGGAGGGCGCTGCTAATCAAAACTCCGCTGGCGATTTTAATCAACGAGGGCCGCGGAAAGCCGGAGATTCGTGCTTTTTAAAAAAAAAAAAATGTTTCTTCTTTTTTTTTTTCCTCCCCTCGAACGGCTTCACCGGTCTCTCGCGCCCACGCCCGCTCCTCGTCTGGGGCGAGCCGGGGTCACCGCCGTGCGACACGTCGCCCACCTCCGGCTCGATTCACCCCCCCCCCCCACCTCCACCACCGCTCTCTCCCCCACCCCGGAAAATTGGCTCCCCACACGGACCTGGCCTCCATCAGCGGGGCCAGTTAATTAAGCGGACAGAGACAAGATGGATGCTATTTCAGTAACTCGCCGCGGTCTCTCTCTCCTCCGGCTCGGCGACGCTCCACGCCCAGGTTAGACAGCGCCGGTCCCCTCACTAATTTAACCGGGTGCACTTCATTTGATTTACCTCAGCTTTTTATTTCATTTTATTTTATTTTATTTTATTTAAAATAGAAGAGCAGACAACCCACTCTCTTCTCATATTTTTAGCTTTATTCAGGCGGGGAGAAAGCAGAGAAGGGCCTCCTGATAGAGGAGGGAGGATGGCTTAGAAGGTGTTATTGCGGGGGATTTGTATATGGCATCGAGATAACGGCTGTCCTACGGGCTTGCCTACAGGCTTGCCTCTCGCCAATCCACAGCAGTTATAAACGAAGCAAAGCTATAACTAGCCTGGCACGACTCCCCTGCGATTTAATGTGAAAGCGTGAACTTGCGTTTATGTTGGAGAGGGAAGAAACGCTCAAAGGTCTCATGGACAAAATTGTTGCTTCTTCTTCTTCTTCTTCTTCTTCTTATTCTTCTTCTTCTTCATTGTGTTCTTCTTCTCTGTTTTTCTACAGCTTTCTGAATTATGTGCTTTATGTGATGCACTGTTCTGAGCTGCAGGTGGCTTTCAGAAGCGGGAATGTCAGGTTCCCAAAAATATCCCACCAAAAAAAATAAATAAATAAATTAGCGCACAGCGTAGACAGGTGTTGGGGGTGGGAGATGGGGGGCGGAGTTATTTTGGTGGGTGGGGACCGGCAGTTGACACTGGCATAATCTTTGTGAGAGGATGTGGTAGATATGGATATAGAGACGCATATGTTACTGCACACACAGCAGGAAGCAGGAAGCTCTCGATGAAGAATGGACTGACAGAACCCATTCATTATGGCTCTAGCACCAGGCAGACTTCAGATAGAGCCATTACCAGTCACTCAAGCAGTGAAGGGCTCAACTGTGATGTCAGCACGGTGACAGCCAATCACCAGCCAGGCCTGCCTGCCTGCCTGCCCGCCTGCCTGCCTGCCTGGCCTACATTGCATTACCTCACATTCCATTACATTCATTTATCAGGCACTCTAAATCCACAGTGAATTACAATGTGAGAGAATGTCAGGACATCTACGTGCGTTAGACTCTCAGACAAAAAAAAAAGGTTCTTTGGCTTGTCTCCAAAGGGAAACCCTTTTTAGTTCTTTAGGGAAGCCTCCACAGTAGGTGCTAAAAGTGTGAATACTCCTAGATTGAGCCATTTTGCCCAACAAAGAGCCCGTGAACCAGATAGGGTTCCTCTGTGGAGCATTTTCGAATCACTTCACAGCATACGTGAGAAACATTTGAAGACCACTGAGAGAGCGTGGGCAACATCACGCGAGTACTAAATGTAAGGTTACGTACACCAACCTTGATACGAACAAAGATTATCACACAAAATACAATCCGAATCAAATGCGTAATAAAAATTCATAGAACAGATCATACAGTCGTAAAGCTAACATCCATGCAGAAGCCATAAAGTATGCTATAACGATCCTAAAGTAATTACATAAGGAGGTAAAAAAAAAAGTGGTTATGCCTGAGGCTCAAATATAAGTAATGAGTCCAACCAGATACACAATCTGAAAATGATCTCCTGCGCAAAGATTGATTCGCGAGGTTATGGCCACGTTAAGCGTTTCAAGAGCTGTCATGCTCAGAATGCAGTGGCAAAGTAAACATTCCAGTAAGACGCTCATTTATGCCACGCCTTCCACGCAGGTATCATTTAAAATGAGGGATTTCCTTTTACAAGTGGCTTCGGCCAATGAAAACACTGCAGTGTTCCCTTCTGACCCGCAAGACGTAATTCTATTGGGTGTGTGACAGGGTTAATGTGGGTAGCATCGTCGGGTCTGGCTCAGAAAGTATTTCAAGTAACCTAGACAACCGCACCCTCCCATCAGATAGCGTTATGGTTTCGTATGACACGGGACTAATGGATCCGTGTGCTCTTCGCCGCGGACGACGAACGATCGGTTCTGTGATGTCGAATAAACAGCGAGAAATGGCACCAGATGCCACTTAGAAAAAAAAAAGCCACACAAAGTGGTGGAAGTAGAATGTGTGCCGTTCACTGTTGTAAAAAGCACAGATCGCTTAGCCGCCAGTGGACACATGTTTTTCAAGACTGTTTTTCATTTGCTTTTCCCCCCTAAAAAAAAAAAAAAAAAAAAAAAAACGGGTACAGTACAAAATACAGACCATGAAAAAAAAGCATCACATTTCAAAAAAAAAAAAAAAAAGAAAAGAAAAAAAAGTCACCCCTGCCTTTCGGTATTGTTTTACGCGATACGATCCAAATATTAGACTTCATGCACCGAGATCAATAGTCTCCATTTCAGCTGATGGATTTCGTGTCACGTGGTTCGCATGGTCCTTAACCACTGACCCCCCCCCCTCCCCTCCCCCCCTCCTCCTCCTCCTCCTGGGGGGGGGGTGGGGGGGGGGGGTGACTACTACCCCCAGCGGGCTCGTGCACGCCTCCCAGTTATTTCGCTATTGGACGGGTATCGGCCCGACTCCGCCCCCGCGCATTGTCTCTTAATAAGTCGCAGGTGCGGAGTCGCACTAATAACCCCGCTGATTGCTCCAGCGCTAATTGTTTCTTAGCAGATAGGGCTTGAAATGAGCAATTAGCTTTAACCATCAAGATGAATTTCGCACGGGCATCTGCCTGGAATACTAAAACCCCAAAACTCGAACGGCGACGGGCGACGGCAACGAAAAGACCGATTAGATCCGCGGCGCGTCTGTGCAGAGACCGAGCTCGTACGGCTCAGGGTGGGAGCGCGCGTTTTGCTTTCGACCGCCGCGGCTATTGTGTGGAATTACCGAAAAGGGAGAGTTACGGCGTTCACTGGCGTCAGTCTCTCAGAAGTACTGCTAATGTTTGATGTATCCCATGAGCGCATGCAACAGGATATGCTGTGGTGGGTTTCGTTTACCATTTTCTCTCTCTCTCTCTCTTATTGTTTTCCATCTCTGTCAAGAAATAAATAAAAAATAAATGGCTAAATCATTTAGACATATTGATGAACTGTGAGGACAATAGGAATGCACCAATGTGATAAAGCCTTTGGTGGCAGTGTAGTATAATAGGTAAGGAACTGGTCTTGTAACCTAAAGGTCGCAGGTTTGAATCCTGGGTAGGGCACTGCCGTTGTACCCTTGAGGTAAAGGTACCTAACCTGCATTGCTTCAGTATACATCCAGCTGTATAAATGGATGCAACGTAAAAGTTGTGTATCTCGCTCTGGATAAGAGCATCTGCTAAATGCCTGCAATGTCATGTAATGCCTAAAAATGAAAAAAAAATTAAGAGCAGTTTTTTTTCAACCCTCATCCTCATGCTAATGCTATTTCTGCTGGTTTTTGTCGTTAGTACTCAATTGATCAATTAAAGCGGCCGATTACCGTTAACTCACCTCACCTGGATTCCTGAGCCTGGGTTTGTTACAGGTGTCTGCAGGAGGTGAAAGCGAAACCCAGCCCACGTTATAGGCCCCGCACGGATCGGGGGGTTGAGACCCGCCGGTTAACGGTATAATTGGGCTCAGCCTCCAAAAGCTGGCAGAAATAAATTGGCCCTTATTGTGGCGGTGTCTGCAAGTACGCCCAGTGACCCGAGGACGACGTGTCTTCATCAGTGGAGAAAAGCACTTATATTGCTCTGGCCACGGTAAATACAGAGCATAATTACATCTCTCTCATTGTGCTCTTTGCGGTGTTATGAAAGCACCGTGCTTCAGTAATGAACAAGGCTTAAACAATTAATTTTGTTTTTGAGCAGTTGGCCATTGCTGCATTTACATAAATCTGTCTCCCCATTTTAACAGATAACCTAACATTGAAAAGCCCCATTTGCTGCATCAAAACATATAAAAGCTGAGCTCTTGTTTTGCGTCTTCTGTATAGGGACCGACGCAAAGCAGTCCTCTCCGTTTTCCCGATCGTGGAGTAAAGCTCGTAAATCGTTACTCGTGCGAAGAAGAGACGTCTCCTTGAATCCGTTGACATTTTTTTTTTCAGGCCGCCTTTCTTGTACCATTTCTCCGCCTGTCTCCCACATACCGCCGTCGCAGAGACGGAGTGTTTATGCGCGATCTCCCGCCGTATAAATCACCCGCGTCTATCTTTACATCGAGCTCCGTCGACCGGTCACTCCTTTTTCGAAAATAACGTGGCCCAGAATGCAGTGGGTCAGCACAACTGTAGCCGCGGGTTGAGTTAATGGATTCGACGACTGCCCCCACGCAGAGAACTGGGTCCCTGACCCCCTTGCGAGACCCTGCGGGGGAGGTTTGAATTGTTATGAGTGTGCCGTGTCCATTTTAGCTGACTGCTGTGTATTTAAATGTGATTTAATGCAGTTTGGGATTGTTGATGTAAGCGCTAGTCCCATGAAAACTGAACAACGTTGACAGCACGCATACGTGTGTGGATTAGATCGCGTACTAGTTCCGTGACCTTGGCATGATTTAGACCAAGGGTGTTCAGGCTTATCTGAAAAAGGGCTGGTGTGGGTGCGGGTTTTTGTTTTAGCCCAGCGCTGAGAGACACCTGATTCTACTTTTTTCAAGGTCTTGATTCAGGAGCATGATTAGTTAATTAGTTGAATCAGGTGTCTTAGTGCTGGGCTAAGGCAAATGCTACCTGCGCCCACGCTTGCCCTTATCAGATTAGATTGAACGCCCCTGTGCCAGATAGAGTTGCGGATCCATTTCAGTTCCCGAAAAAGTCTCACGTCTCACGGAAGCTTTCGCTGTTCTGGGAGCGTCTGGCACGACCCCAGATTCTCGCGGTGATTGTTCTTATTCCTCAGATAGCTAATCCTCTGAGTTTAAACTTTTTTTTCGTGGGGGAAAGTTTGCAAACTTATTGTTGCGCTGCCTGTGTTAAAAAGCTTCCCAGTTGAAAAGCTAGTTTGAAAAGCGGGACGGTGCTGCAGTTTCTCTGCGAGACGCATTGGTCTGACACGCTGAGATTAGTCATGACTAATGTTATGACAAATTATATCAAGCCCTGCGGTCTTTCTGTGTTTTTTTTTCGCGTTTGAAGGCCAGCGCGCTGACCGAATCGTTCGTGAATGTCAGTCCCTAGTCGCTGAGCTTGAGCGGGTAGTGCCGGGTCCGAGAGAAACAATCTGATGTCACGAACCTTTTAGAAAAGAGACGGACGCCGTGGAAGATCGTTAATTCAGACCTCTTTCACGAGATGTGGAAGTTCAGAAGGGCATGGAAGTTCAGGAATGTACTGTACCAGACTGCATTGTGGGACGGGGGCCATGTAAAACACTTATCTGCACCAAAGGCCCTTTTGTAATGAACCACGACATGGACAGACTTCAGACTTCTGAAGATTTCCTCACCAGGTATCACCCATGCATTGCACTAAACTTGGCAGACACTCTTATCCAATAACAGCAAATGCCTCACTTGGGCAACACAGTGTCCATATATGTATTTATTTTTGTGGTGACGGATATTCATGTCATGCTTAACCATGTACTCAAACTAGATGTTGAACAAGGAGCGGTTCACAGCAAGGCTACATTTACCCAGATTCAATCTAACCAGAATGTTCTTTGCCGTCTCCAGATCAAGAATTACCTTCTTTTTCTCTTAAACGTGAAGAGCACTTGCAGTTGCTGTGTATACGCGTGTAATAAAATGAATAATAAGAAATGAAGACTCTCTCCTAAATGTGTTCCCCAGTGTTGCTCTTGAAAAATGAGACTTTGTCCCTGGAGGAGAGGATAAACAGTGCCCTTGACTCTGTGTGTGTGTGTGTGTGTGTGTGTGTGTGTCCCTTACAGGCCTGCAGAACAGTAGCAGGAGGAGTGCCGGAACCCTGGCCTGCTCGGGCCGTATCAGGATGACGCTGGCGCTGGCGCTGGAAACTCCGCGGGGGCCATGTTGATGACACGTCTGCTGCTGTTTGCCGCTCTGCTCTCCCCGGCAGTGCTGGGTAAGCTCTCCTCCTCCTCCTCCTCCTCCTCCTCCTCCTCCCCCTCTGGCTCTTTAAACACCCCCCCCACACACACACACACACACACACCCCTGCCCCCCTTCCTACGGGGAGCGTACGGACCGCGGTGCGAGGTGGTAGTAAATTGAAAGCGGCTGGGCTGACATGGCTGCCGCTCACCCTCGGCCGTTGTCTGAGGAGAATAAATTAAGACGTCTGAATTCAGAAGGGGGGGGGGGGCGGGAAGTGGGAGTTTAAAAATAAAAAAAAAAGCTGAAATGAAACACAGGCCGGGGTCAGGGGCGTCGGCCCCAGGGCATCAGGCGCTAATTTTATTCCGCTTGGTCTGTTAATGGAGATCGGCGCAATCCAGACGTCGCCCGGGCGACCAACAGAACAGGGCCCATTGTGCAGCCGTTAGTTTTTTCTGTGTGTGTGTGTGTGTGTGTGTGAACACGTTTCAAAAGCCGCGCAGTGACATCGATGCGTCGCGCACACGCCGTCGACACGCCACCTCCCCGCGATCCGAGTGTTTAGCGTCGGATGTCAGAGCGAGGCTCCGGCTGACTCCGTATGCAAAACCGCTTTCGCGCCACAGAAGGAGCGACACACGCTTTATAAATGTGGTTATTACACACCCAGGCCTGTTTGCGATTACATGCCGGTTCGCTCCTGGATTTCAACCCGATTACTCTTCCTCGTATCGCACGTCTTACGCTTAGACGGCTGAGGCATCGTCTGACACAGTCTGAGTCCGCAACCTTTGGGTCCCAAATCCATTTCCCTAGCCGCCGCGGCTACGCCTCTGAGGGCTAACGTAGCGAGCGTTTGGTCACACTCAGCGTGACGTACTGTAGACAGTGTAGCTCGGGCTCTGTTGGACTGCTGCCTGCGTGTGGTTTTGGCTTAACGAGAGCGTTTTACTGTAAGTACAGCGCTGCTCCAAGCCGAGGCACTGTAACTGCTACCCAAGGGCATTATGGGTAGGGAACTGGGCTCGTAACCTCAAGGTTGCTGCCTTGATTCTCCGGTAGGACATTGCCGTTTGAGCAAGGTACTTTGCCTCAATTGCTTCCGTGCGTATTCAGCTGTATAAATGGATACTATGTAGAAAAACACATGAAGTTGTGCAAGTCACGTTGGATGAGAGAGGCTGCTACACAGCAGTAATATAATAAATGGTAATGGCTTGGTTTAGGTTTGGGTTTTAGTTTGGTGTCAGGGGTTTACTTGCGGTCTGTAATTACATAGCAATTATATAACATCGTTCATCTTGTGACAAGATGTACACGCTGCGTAGTTACATTGTAGTTACCGTTTGGGCACACGGTAATTTATCACGTTATTACAAACCGCTAGGCGGTATTACATAGCAAAAGCAGATATTTTTTTTACAAACTACTGGCTAGTTTGAATTTTGCGGTGGTTTAAATTGAGCTGGCGTGGGCTCAGTTGTGCTATTTATGTGTTTTCTTTTTGCTTGGACCTCAGGATAACGAGGGAATATGCTCAAAACTTTGCAATGTTACCGTGTAATTAACTGAACACCCACCAGAGTGCACGCGTTGTCACACAGAAACGAATTGCGAGGTAACAATTCCTCTGAAGTGAAGTGGCTGCCTGCCTGCTTTTGCTACCAATGTTTTTTATCCTGAACACACCCACACAAACACATGTATACACGTGTGCACTCACACGCACGCATGCACACACACACACTCTCACACAGACACACATACACACTCAAACACACACTCACACCCCCCCCCCCCCCACACACACACACACACACACACAGCCCTTCCGCAGCGAGTCTGTTCTGTGAGACGCGTAGCGGGCTTGCCTTTGATGCGTACGGCGTGGAGCGCTGTTCTGGCTGGAGGCTAATCCTATTAGCGTCTCCCTCCGTCCCGTCCTCTGTGAAGGAGAGAATATTCTCTCTCCTCGCCCCAGCAGGGGGGGGGCCTGGCTGTGACCGCGTGGTGCCTTTCCGTCGATAAACGGGCGTCGATACCGCTCCATGTACGTCCCATCGTATCAAACGGCCCTGTGTGTGGAGAGGGAGAGCGGGGCACTGCCTACCCAGGATTCCACTGACCCAAAGCAGCAGCGCTTATGCAAAACCAAATGGCAAAAGTAGGAGTGACACTGTTAGAATGATCATTATATATATATATCTATGGTTGTGTGTGTGTGTGAGAGAGAGAGAGAGAGAGACATAGATAGACAGAGAGAGAGAGAGAGATATACTGACATAGAGAGAGAGAGAGAGAGAGAGATATACCGGCATAGAGAGAGACAGATAGACAGAGAGATAGAGAGAGAGACATACTGACATAGAGAGAGACAGATAGAGATACTGACATAGAGAGAGAGAGAGTCAGAAAGAGTGAGATAGAGAAACTGACATAGAGAGAGAGCGGGAGAGAGAGAAATATATGGTATTCATAGCCAGTGTATTTATTTGGGGGGTTCAGGCAATCATAGATCGCATGACAGCATTTTCCCTGTAGTGAAGGGAGAAGTGGTTTTGCGTCAGGGTAATGTGGCGCGTATCGGAGCATCGGGATGTAAAGGTATTCGGCGCGCGGCGCGCGGGCCCTGCGTTCGGCCCGCGGAACGCCCGGCTCAGCCCCCTTCTCATTCCGGAACATTCCACACACGGGCGGAGCAGGTAATTGACCATTCAGCCAGACGTCTCTGGAGATGCACCTGCCCCTCTCCAACACCCCCTACCCCCTACTCCCTACCCCCGCCACACACACACCCGCGCATGCACACACAATGCCACACACACACACACAATGCACACACACACACACACACACAGGCAGAAGCTCACACAGCACACGCGCACACACACACACACATGGCCCATATGCACACACACACACACACAGAAGCCTACCAGGCCATTTTAAGTGCATGGCCATAAGTCACATCTTGTGTCAGGACCAATTTCAGCTGGGACCACAAAGAGCAGGGAGGTTTGTCATGGTTTCTTTTACTAACAAAAAAGAAAATTGTGTGCATGTGTGCCTGTGTGTGTGTGTGTGTGTGTGTACATGCGTGCGTGCGTGTCTGTGTGCCTGTGTGTGCAATGTATACATAATACAATATATAATATATACAGTATTACGTATACAATGCAATGCATATAATTGGTGATGCATTGTGGGAGATGTAGGCGAGTCAGTAGTAGCCTTTAAGACCCTTGAGAGCTGTTCACTGTAATCCAAACACTGCGCTAATTGGGAAGCTTAATTAAATGAGCGGTCACACTTGTCATGTATGCTCTGAGAGTGTGTCTGAGTGTTTTTATACCTGTGACAGGACTGGTTTGGTCACACGCAGAAGACAAAACCACACGGCTTGTGTCTTTTCCCGACCTTCGCGGTTTTTAATAATGTATAACAAAATTTTAATTATAATCTCCACCATAATGAAAAAAAAGCCACCATTTTTTACGGCCGTTCCTTGCTCTCATCCGAAGGGGATGGCGACAGAGAGACGGCACGTGGCTGACCGTCTTCGCGGATCGGTCTTACCGCCAAGCCGCGATGCGTCCGGTGCCATCGCGTGGCGAAAACCACTACGTTAGCGTTAGCGCTACGTACGAGCGCGCGCCGCTCGACGGCGGACGGAGGAAGACGAAGTCGCGAGAGACGCCCGTGCGTCTCTTCGTCTCCGAGCTGTAAACGTTTTTTTTTTTTTTTTCGCGGCTTTTCTTCGGCTCGTGTTTTTCCCGCGCCGGCGGCAGACGCCCGCGCCGCTCTGCCAGCTTTTCCACCGATCGGAGTTCACACCGAGCAGCCGGTTCCCGCCGAACGACAGTCACCCCGCGGGGGGGCGGGGGAAGGGGGGGAGGGGGGAGTCTACACAACATGACATCATTTCCTGCTAATGCATTAAACGAGGTTGGAAGGTCGTCCTTCCCCCGCTTAGCATCCTCATATTTAATTCATTCGCTCGAACTGCGCCAACAAAATGTCAATTAAAACTTTAATCCAAGGTCTTAGTCTTTACACCTTGGAGGCACCACGGGCCTGTTGGGCTCTAATGTGAGTTTGATAATCCTGCGCATGTGGTAGTTATTAAATTCATGAATTCCTGGTTTTGTTATTGTTACCGCGAAATAGAGGTTATCAGCGAGACCGAACTCTGTGCCTTTGTGTCCTCGGCCAAAATTGTTTTGGCTGTTCCTTGCCCATTGTGACTTACAGTGGACACGGTTGTGTTGTCTTAAGCATTCCCCAGTTATGTTTACACAGCTGTGTTTTTACTTGATCATTTGAGGTTCAATGAATTCCTGAAGTGTAAAAAAAAAAAAAAAAAGAATTAATAAAAAAAAAAAGGTTAATCCAGATGGGACAGGACTCCACAGCTCTTAGATAATAGAGTTCTTCTCTCAATGTCGAATGTCAATAAACAGAATCAACAGACGCGAAGGAAATCAATTGTCTGTTTCTTTTTTGCGAGTGTCGTTTTACCGACGAGGGCGCGAGCGTCTGAGGTGTTGAACGGATAGCTCTCGGGGTGCCAGGCGGCGCCCAAAATTATTTATACAGCACACTCAATTAATTAAGCAAATGCTTTTAATTACCCCTGCAGCTTGAGTGAACGCGCTCACGCAAGGAAATGAATCAAGCGTGTCAAATATGCAAAATCGCCGTGATTGACTGCGAGGCCTTTGCAGTTCCCATCGGTCATGTGTAGGGGGACGCGGAGCTAAATGAGAAGTGGGCGGGGCGTGGCGCCGGCTCGCCGGAGCCGATTTTTCTTTCTTCAGCTGAAGCTCGCCGTGCTTCGGATCTCCCTGGGACGGCCCACCGAACGTGCGTTGGTTCTTAGCCGTGGGATTGGTCTCGCTAAGGGGACGGCTCACCAGTTAGTTTTAGCAGCGTGGGTTGTGTCCTTTGGGATGGCCACCAAAAAACGGGATTTATTACAACAGTATTTTTTACCCGCGTATTTTAATTTCTTTAAAGCAGTGGTAACCAACCCTGCTCCTGGAGATCTACCGTCCTGCAGGTTTTCACTCCAACCCTAACAAAGCAACACCTCATTCAACAGCCAGAGCAGGGCTGCCCAACCCTGTTCCTGTAGATCTACCGTCCTGCAGGTTTTCACTCCAACCCTAACAAAGCACATCTCACTCAAAAGCTACAGATTCTTGGTCAGCTGTTAATTAGTAGATGGCAGGTGGGCCAAATTTTGGCTGAACTGAAAACCTACAGGATGGTAGACCTCCAGGAACAGGGTTGGTTACCACTGCCTTGAAGGAATGGTCCACCTTTTTTGGGCAGTTCTCTTCTTGGCTATCGTACCCATAGTTACAGATAATACTGATACCAAGTTTGTCCCTGTGCATCCATTACAAAAATATTCAACAATATCTGTGGGCTGCATGCTAACTGTGCTACCTCTATGAACGGCTGCAGATGGAAGCAACGTTAGCTTTGCTATTCTTTTTTATGTTTTTCTGCCTGAAAATATGGTTGGCTGTAAAACTTTTTTTGTTTGGAGTTCTGCTCGGTGCTTGCGGGAAGAAGCGAGGTTGTACCATTCAAATATTTGCTCTCTGGATCCGTGGAGGGGTTTTTCTAAATCAAATGAATCAGAATGACGCGGATCCCCCGATGTAGACTGCGACTGTGGCAGCGAGGACGGCGTGCTATCAGACGGACCCTTCGCTCAGCCTGACGTGGATGCATCTGCATCCAGCCTGAACTCGGTTTGGGAAAAACACTGCTTTTCACCGGCTTCTGAGACGAGACCAGTGGGAGTTTAGCAGTGCTTAAAACAAGGAGCTGTTTTTTTTTCTGTCTCGTCTAGCGCTTTTGATATCGTTGTCGTTGCGGCGATTCGTGATTTTGGTTGTTGCGCCGGCGGACTGGAGATTAAAGCTGAATAAAAGTACCAGAATTTCCTGCCAGCGGTGCTCTCTCTCCGAGCCAGTACTCAGCTGTGATCTAATCTCTGAGATTGATGTCAGTCTTATGACAGTCTAACATTAATTATAAAGGAAATCATTCGCTTAGTAATGCCAGTGACTTCCACGTGAATAGCAAAAATCTGTATACTGTACCAGTCAATGTGTGTAATGCTTATGAATGTGTATGTATATTTATATATATATATATATATATATATATATATATATAGAGCATTTTCCATGCAGATAGAAGCTGCAGCAGCCAGTTCATATTTTGATTAATTTATTGTAAAAAGTAGAAAACTGGAGCAAACCCCACAGACTTACTTTGATTCTGAACAGTTGATGGTCCGTTGACCAGAAGTAGTCGGATGAAAATAGAGACCTCTAATTTAAAGTCTCCAATAATCTGTTATGCTGTCTGTTAATACCTAGAGACTGTTTACACAGTCATTGCATCATATGTGCTATTTATTTATATAATTTTTAAAAAGCAGCAGCCGTGCAGAGGAAGGAACAGTCTTTCTTTGAATCGTTTGTGTGCGTTTGAGTCAGTATTATTAAGGACTATGAGGATAATGGATGACCCCCCCCCCCCCACCCCCTAGCCTGGGGTACTGGCCCTATGCAGGGATTACATCACACCTGAAAATGTGCTCAATGTTGGAGCCTATAAATGCCTGGTTAACCTGTCATGTCTGCCACGAAAAAAAAGACAAATCGCTATCCCCTCACCTCCACCCCTCCATCAATCTGGGTTAATTTTAGTGAGCTTTGGTCCTCTGAAGGCTAAGGCAATTTTAGAACTTGCTTGAAGCTACGCACAAGTTCCCCGTGGAACAGCATGGAAGCCCGGTTCTGTTCCTCAATTTGTTTTCGTTTGAAGTTACCTAATGTAAGTCCTGTTTCAATACTCTGATAACTTACTAAATACAGTAAACAAATAACTTAGTAAATACATGGACACATTTTCTTTCCTCATTCTATATTCATGTACTGCACATAATAAGTGAGAATGTTAAGGAGAAAATGATTAAACTCGCTGCATGAAGGATAGAAGTTGTTAACAAAATAGCAAACCGTAATGTGGAGTTATTACTTACATTTTTACATATTTAGCATATTAATATAATTTGATATATACATGGACATTTATCAGCTGCATCACTTTCCTCTTGTTTCATTTTATTCCTATACATTCTGATCTCCACATTTTAGACAATCCTGGGCAACCTGTGAATGCAAGATTAGTTAATAAACTATTAATTACTTAATTTATAAATTTAAATTATTTGTTAATCCATTCATCTGCAGTGTAGTCATGGTGCACAGAAATGTGTGCGGGAAAGTACGTGTGTTATACACAAGCAGCCAAAATCATGCTGCGTTTTTAAAGCTCACTTCCTGGTCTTACTGAGAGACGTTGCTCACTAGCGCCAGTGCTGTTGGCTCCAGTGTAGGTGTCTCAGCCACCCGTGTTAATGAAAGTGAATGGTAACAATGCGGTCAAAAAAAATACATTGTTAATTTTTTCCCACAAGAAAATGTAGTCGCAGTGGGTGTTTTTTCTTTGTCTAATGTCTCCCCGTGTGCCGATTTGTTAAGTTATTGTGTTATTTGGAAAGGTTGTAATATTTAGCGGATGATTCAGGGACAGTTTGTGTCACTGCTGAGTCACTGTATCTCACTGGAGATCCCCCTTCTGCTTACTGCCCAGTCTCTGGATCCAATTTGTACAGCATGGCGGCGCCCACAAGCTGCACTTCCTGGGCTTCAAAACTCTTTTCACCAAGCCCATTGAGAGTCAGTGGGTGATGTCACAGTGGTTTGGTCCCTATTTATTGTACGGTTTATGGTTATACTTCTAAAAACTGTGACCAAAGTCATCAAGGCAGAGGCTGAGCATTAGTCAGACGGATTGGAGTATTGCTGGGTGCACTAAATTCCGAATTTTGTCTTAGATGAAAGTTGCCCAGTTTTTTGTAATCTAATAAGTCTACCCAAGCAATAAACCTCGTGCTTTATTGCCTCTGCAGGATGTCATCTGAAGCGGTCTTTCAATTTGTGTCTGTTTTCAATGAATCAAGTGATAACGCCGCGTTCCAGGGTGAAGTCTTTACCTGGAAGTCATTCATTGAATGCCAGCTGTTCAGTTAAGTTCAGTGAGCTGCAGTTAAGTTAGCTTCGATTTTGTGAAAATAGGCCATTAGACTTCTCTAATGACCAGGATGCTGTCATTTCGCCCATTTTATTTTTAGTTTTTAGTTTTTCTGCTTTCCAAGACCATAAGGATGGAAAGGCTCGTAGGGTCCTGCTGCGGTAAAATAAAACCGAGAGAAAGAGCTTGCCTGGCGACCCAAGTGTTTTAAGATAGCCCCCCAAGTGCAGTTTATGTGGCGTGTTGTTCTTGGTTCGTCTAACTGTAAATGTTCCCCTGGGGGTTACTTTTTTTAAAATGTGTTCTGGCTTTTTCTGTGCGGAAAACCTCTAATTCATTATACAATGTATCGTTTATTAAATTCATGGCACAAATTAGCATTTGCGGTTACCAAGAGAACCAGAGGGCACATTCGTACCAACTTCTGCCAAGAGTCCAATTCAGTGGGATTAAGATCAATATAATAGAGAAAAATAAAAAATAAAAATCCTTGTGTTGGGGTTGAAGAAGGAAGTGAGCACAGCATTGCTGTATTTTTTTTTTTTTTTTTTTCTTTTCACAAAAGCACTGCCACCGCAGCTCCACTCCAGGTCATGTGACCATTTAACGGACACTTCTTACGTTTGACATCATACTCAGTGTTATTATTATGAATGGGGATTTTAGGCAGCCCTGGCCCTTACGATGGCCAGGCGTCCTGTGGCCAGCTGTGTTTCACATTTCCTCTGGACGGCTGGAATGGACGTCTGTTATGAGTCCCAGAGTCATTGCAGTTGTGTTCGTTACTGCCGGTAAAGCTCAGGCCCTCTCCCCAGTGTAATGGCGTGGATTAGCACACGACGCAGTGAAGCTGGGCGGTAAAGTCCTCTGATATGTGTGACATAAACACTTCTGCGTGGCTGGCTGGCGCGTTCAGCGATGGCCTGGCTTTGGTGAAACCATGTATGAAGCAATATCCCTGAAATTTGCCATTAAAAATTGTCCTCTGTCGCTTGACTCGGTTATTATTTGCTCTGTTATTACAGATTAGGTAGATGGAAAAAACGCAATGAATTCAAAATGCCTCGTTCAAAATATGATACACGTTTTTTTTTTTTCTGTTTAAAGTACACTTGAGGTTCCGCAGTGGGTAGAGGGTGGGGGCGAATCCTCCCTTCTGGATCACACACACACACACACACACACACACACACGACTGTATTCAGTTAACATCCCACGCTCACCAAGCTAGGCTAACTGGCTAACTGAATTCAGACTGGCTCATGCGTTGTAGTCTGTCTGTTGGCTGATCATGGCTATTTATTTAAGTCTTTTTTTGTTCTCTTGTGTCCTGAATCCAAACTTTTCTATGACCTTTCTTCATGGGGGATAAACATTGGGTGGCGGTCTGTTGTTTTGATAAAGTGTCGCAAGCGATACAGAAGAATGAATGGAAGAACCGTCGGCAACAATCAGATGTCTGACAGAGATAAAGTAAAACGATTCTGCTTTACTGCCGTGGAAACAGTGCGCATTTCTGTGCTGGATTGTTCTCTGAGCGGAGGTAAAATGAGAAGTTTTTTTTTCTTTCTTACAGTACCTGCCAGGAGGAACCCTAAAAAGGTACCTCAGCTGTCAGTGTTTCTTTCTCTGACGTATCTGTCCGATTTTGTTCTCTTCCTTTAAATTGGGACTCAGCCATCATTTTTGCAGTTATTTTTATTCATTGAGAACTTTTTGGAATACGCTGAAGCTTAAATATTTAAATTAGTAAATTTGAGTGGTTAGCACAATGGGTTAGCGAACTGGGCTTGCAACTGCAAACGCTGTAGTTTGGATTCCTAGGTGGAGCACTTGCTGTTTTATCCTCGGTCAAGGCTCTGAGCCTTAATTGCCTCAGTAAATATACAGCTTCAATCGCTCTGGATACGAGCATCTGTTGAATGGCTAAAAATGTAAATGTCTGTGGCACATTGCTCCGTCAGATCTGTTTTTAGCCCGGGATTTAACTGAAATATTGTCATTTCCCGTATAGCCAGCCAGACAAAGTTGGACCAAAATAGTGAGACTTCTTTGTTCCTCTTTATTTTTTTATTTTTTTTTACCCTTTATTTTTTTTTTTTTTTCAAACCTAGATAGAAAAATCAATACTCCTTTCAACCGACAGGAAGGCTGGAAATGGCCTGAGTAGCTGGCCAGCGCCATCTTCCTTGTCTTAGATTGCCAAAGTGCTGTCAGAGCCGGCGAAACAAACGACAGCGGCGTCAAGCGGGAAGGCTCCTTCTGGAAACGGGTTAAACACGACGCGGTTTTATCGGTGTCCTGAAGGGCGTGTGTATCTTATAAGTGGATGAATTAGAGCCCGGGGGGCCTAAGTGGCATCGTTCGAGGTGTTGAAAGACGCGATTCGAAGTCGCGTGTTGAGAGCAGAGTGGAGTTTAATGAGGACGGATATTGACAAGGGGGTCAAGGCGTCGAGATGCTAGTTTACATCAGGTGACGCAACGCATGCTCGGACCGGTGGCCGCAAGGTATCATAAATATTACAGGATGACTCTTCATTGCCCAAATTACTGAGGCTATTGACTTTTGCGGCATTACATATTCAGGAAAATGGAAAATGGCATGAATGGAAACGACAGTCAGCATTTTAGCGAGAGCCAAGAACCGAGCGTTTTAGTGTGTCAGAGTGATTCCCGGTATGTCAATAAAATGCAATGTAAAATTAAAAAAAAAACTGTTCCAAGCGATCCCAGGCATTAATTTCCAACACAGAGCCCCCCGGTTGCCATTTTAAAGAGATAATGACTTTTAAAAAAAAATAAGTGCAAAAACTTCAGGAAGGCGTGAAAGCCCTTTCTGCCGCCGCTTCTCCACGCGCACGTTTCGGGCGGCCTGCGTTCCCCGCTGAGGCCGGCCCAGATGGGAACCCCCCCCCCCCCCCCCCCCAATGGCGCGCGTGATTACAGGCCAAAAACGTCCTTCTCATGCAAATACCTCGTCTGCAGCAGACCGCCGCTTCGCACGTCGTTATCCTGCCGAAACGCAGGGCCGCCCCATCACGTGTCACCGACAACGATCCCTTATGCTGCGTCAGGAGGTTTGTATTTCCCTTTCATATTTGAGTGCTTGGCATACGGCCTGTTTATTTTGCGAATGCTTGGATTTGGTCTATTTCAGAGTTTTAATTTCGTACCAGCAACCCCGTAAACCTATTGGTTAACTTCAAGGGAACTTTGCCCATCAGACCTTAACAGATACCAGACCATAGAGTCCATACATGCACTAGAACAGTGCCTTAACTGGATGAGCCACCCCAGCAGTTATGGAGTTAACTGTTCCAATTGGCACTGTTCTAGTGCATGGGTGGGCTCTATGGTATGGTATATGTTAAGGCACTGCTCTAGTTTCTAGTGCATGGATGGGCCCCACTGCTTGGGTTTGAATCCAAGCTGTGTCAGTGCTGAGGGAGCTAGCAGCCCTGCAGAGGGATTGACCCATGGCTCGCGCGCCACCAGGGATGCTCAAATCTGGCTGGTTTTCCTTTTTACCCGATAGCTAATTGAGCGATTAATGCGACTGATTAGCCTGAGAATTAACTCATCAGGACCCTGTTTCAGGAAGCAGGATTACTGAGTTAGCTGGATAACTGCACTGAGTAAAGCTCTCCCATATTTGGAACATGAACTGAAGTAAAAAGAGCTGTTCTGGGTTTTACTCCGGCTAACTTGGTAATCCTGCTTTGTGAATTACTCCCCATGGTGTCCCAGGTTTAAATCAGTCCTCATTAGAGGGGAAGAATGACCCACAGCAGCACTACTGGCCTCCAGGGTCCCTGTTCTAGTGTCACCAGGGGTGGGAGGGTTTCAGTCAGCCAGGATATCTCACCGCTCACTAGCGACCCTGCTGGTCAACAAGGATCCTGCAGGTCCACCTGTTGAGCCGCATGTGAAGTTTTTTTTTTTCCGGCTTGTGATTGGCTGATCCTGGCTTGCGTGTTATGGCATGATAAGAAGGGGTGGTGGCATCACATGCTTTGGAAGAGAGCCCATGCTTGTCAGTAGAGGTTTCGGAAAAAAAACGATGATGTACGTATTCTATTGGGCTTTCCAAATTGCCGAGAAAAATGGAAAAAGGAGAAGGTCACCCTTAAAATGACCTCCAGTACATATTACAAACATATGCGTCCTTTAGGGAACATAAAATAAAACGATAACTGCTTTGCACTGTGTAACCATCCAAACTTTTTTTTTCTTTTATTGGAATGGCCATTGGTTTAATTTAAGAATACATGCCCCCACACTTACACCCACACACACACACACACACACACACACACACATACACACTTGGGCGCACACAAACCTAATGAGGCCTTATGCAAGCATCCCCAAATCAGACAGAAATAGCCGAGCGCAGATCTCTGAGGAGTTCATTATAGCCAGTCCGATGTGGGATGAATGGAGAGTGTTGCAGCTCCAGTAAGGATCTGAATCGGTGCTCGTCAGCCTGGCCTGGCAGTGGAGGGCGAGGCTCGGAGAGGCCCTTAGGGGAACCAATCACAGCGGTCACGTTAATGGAGTCCTGTCAACAGGTTTGCAGCCAGCTGTGCTTGCTCTAACAGGAATGCAGACAGCACAAAGCTTCGTCCATTATTTAGCCATTATAAAAAATATTTTTTTTATCCTCCTGCTCTATTAATTATAATGTTAACTTGACTTTTGCTTCCTGGAAGAAACATAGGGTATGTATCTTTCAATAAAAAAAATAAATAAATAAATAAATAAATAAAAAACTATTAAAATGTCCTTCAAATATTTTCAGCACATTTCTGATTAGTTTGAGGTTTTCGCTCTGCGAGAAGCACAGGTCTGATGGGGGAAGTGTTTCAGATCAATGCAAATAAATGTAATAATGTAGGTGTCTAGACTTAGGGGATGGGATCAAATGGGCTGGAGAGAGAAATTAGCCTCTTAGTCCTTGAGGTTCAGGAGGGGAACTGGGGCACTTTGAGAGAGGCCGCGCCGCGCGGTGGCGTGGGGCAGTTGGGAATTCAATACGGCCAGCTGACAAAAGAAGGCCTCTTATCGAAAGAATGTCGACCTCCTTTGAGAAAACATTCCACGTGCGCTTCATCTCTTCATTAATTGTGCTTTTAAATAAAACATAATTCCTTTGACAAAAAAAAAGAAGAAAAAAAAAAAATCTTTAATCTCTCATTCCCTGTGGTGTCCCTATCTGGAAATATTAATATGGCCGTGGGCAATCGTTCTTCCTGCTGAGGAAAATACTGCTGAGGCTTGTATTTATTTATTTATTTTTGAAAGCAAATGTCCACATGACAGAGATACAAAAGCATTTGGACATTTGCTGGTGACATACTATAAAAAAGTGTGAGTCTTTAATTAATGTTCAATCACAAAGTTTTGGAAGGTCCTGTGGGTATTTGCAGCACAAAAAATCACACTTATCTAAGAAAACATTTTCATGACTTAAATTTTGTAAAGAAATTGGCACCATTAAAATATGTGACACGTTTTATTATGGGTGTGAAAAATGTCCCAAATATTCATTGTTTTTCATCCGAAAACCCTCACAAACATATTGCTGTTAATTGAAATTTAATTGAGAAGTAACACATTAATATACAATATTCATTGTCAATACAATGCTTGGAAGTGGAAAAAGATGTTGTATTGACTACAATTAGTATATTAATTACAAGCATTAAAAAATAGTTTTGAAAAAGTGTGACTCAAAAATAGACTGTAGTTGGACCTGTTCCACTTTGTATCTTAACTTCACAAATATTTAAAAATCATAGTTAAAAACCAAGTGTGAGTGAATTACACATTTTGTAAACCATTACCAGGAGTTACGAAAGTTAGCAACCTGAAAAACCTTACATTCTGTGCTTCTCTTTCCTGGATTCTGTGGTAATAAGCTACATTATCAGCAAACAAATTGGAAGGTCATTAAGTATAAGTAAGTCAAAGTGTACAAGTCAAAGCAATTTTATCTGGAAATATGTAAATTATTTGTATGCATATTATTTTACATGGATGGCTTTACATTCACGTGCTCATCAACATACCTTTGCTCGGATTAATGCTCAAATCTGATTGGCTTAGTGCTGTACTTTGATATTTTGTATATTTTGCGTACTTAGTTTCTCATCGCAGTTCTGATCGCTGTCCATAAACACGTCAGAATATGAAATTTCACGACATAAATGTTTCGGTTTTATGCTCCAAATGAGCGTAAATCAGCTTTTTTTGTTTTGTGATGCTACACTTACTCTCCAAAAAAAAAAAAAAAAAAAAAAAACATATTTCTTCTTCTTCTGTAAATCAGACAGGGGGAGTGACGAGGTGGCTTGTGCCCTGAACACTGTAGGGGAAGGGCCCGTAATTGGCTCATGCTCAGTAGCTCGCGTTCAGTAGCTCATGCTCAGTAGCTCATGTTCTGTAGCTCATGCTCAGTTGCTCATGTTCTATAGCTCATGCTCAGTAGCTCGTGTTCAGTAACTTGCGTTCAGTAGCTCATGCTCAGTAGCTCGTGTTCAGTAGCTTGCGTTCAGTAGCTCGTGTTCTGTAGGGGCTTTGGAATGATTGTGCCCACAAAAGGCCGACTGTGTCAATGGAGGGAAAATCCAGGTGTTCGTTCCCCCGGGAACCAATGAGCAACCGGCCTCAGCCCTGTCGCTCGACTTGAAGGGGATCCTCTTTCAAAGGAGGTAATATTGGGGGGTGGGGGTGGGGGGGGGGGGGGGGTTTCTACCTCACAAGGAATGTGGAACAGCCTGGAGGCTGCTGTTGAAAAGGGGAAGCTGGTGGGGGGGTTGTGGGAGGGGGGGGGGGGGGGGGGCTGTTAAGGTGTAATGGGCGCTTATGAAAAGCAAGCTTGAAATGATCGTGGGAGCGGAGGTCAGGTCTCGACTGGCCCTGGCGCTGATGTTTTCTGCTGCTCACGTGACCTCTGACCTCTGGCAAGGTTAGTCTCCAACCAGAGAGCGGGTAATTAGCACAGACGTAGCGGATTTGCGTCTACAGCGCGGGGCCTTCCGACGGGAACCAGCGTGACTGGACCGCGCGGTCTGTCTTTCCTGTTTGGTCTGCGGGGATTTGGGGTAAAATTCCAACTCCGCTGATTGAGGCGTGGTCACCGAGGAGGGTGTTAATTTTTTGGCTCGACGGGCCGTTTCCAGTAATTCTCCTAACTCCAAAACTAACATGCACGCAGGTGTGTAAGCAAATATGAAACGAGCACTTACATAATTAGAGCGCAAAAAACATTAATTATGAGACCAGGTCATTAAGCCCCATCTACGCTTGCCTTTTGCATCTGGAGATGGTTCACCGTGATGTCACCGGTTCATTATTTCCGAGTTATTGAATACATTCCAAAAATATCTGTCTCATTCAGCCGAAGGAAGCACTCATCTCTGTCATTGCTCTTTCTGAAATTGATTTTTGAGGGTGTTGCAGAAATCTAGGTAGATGTACACGCTGTACTAGTGTACAGTTTAGTGTAGCAGTTTCCATAAGACTGAAACATACATTATTGTCATTTCCTGCGTATGCTGCTTGATACAGCAATTAAATTACATGATCCATTCCCATTTTATATATGTTGTGACACAAAATAAAAAAAAAAAACTGTATAATTCTATTGCAAAATTAATTTTGATTTGACTGTATTTGAAATCAATAGCTTTTAGTTAGTTTGGAAGATGAAACGACTTGTTAAACAGCACCTTGTTTGTTCATTGATCCACATTTTATTCAAATCTACTTTGCACAGTGGATTGTCATTGCTTTGTGACAACCTATTAAAAATGCATTTTGTATTTTCACCTGCAAATCAAGGATTTTAATAGCCTGTAGTTGACACCAATGACACTAATACTTGATCAAATAAGGATACTAGTGTCAGCAGTAAGGCTGAAAAAGGCAGAAATTGTGTGAAATTTGTGTTTGTGCAGTAGTGTTCTGCAGAATAATTTCCTTAATAATAAGCTGTCACCTTTCAGTGAGCATTATAGCCAGTCCAATTATACACGTGAGGATTCAGATAGAGGGGGAGAAAAAGAAAGAAGCATCTTCTCTCGCGCTCTGGGACTAGGGCTGCCTGTCTGTGATGTAGTACACCGTCATTTGTGTGCTTAAAAATGCACTGTATAGAAAACAGATACCTTGGGCATTGGAAGTTATGAGACAAATTCCACCCAATCACGTCGCTGATGTACGACGTGATAATTCAGGTGAGGTGAGGGACGGCAATCCACAGACGCGCTTCGGGTTTCCAAAATAAATACTAATGTCTTCCGTGCTTCTTGACGTTCTGTCATACAGTAACTCATCGCAGTGACACGTCGTAATGCAGAGAAGCTGGTTTCGCTAATTTATTCTCCGTTTCCTCTGATGGAATTTTCCACAGCCACTGAATGCTTCATTATGCTGTCTTTGTGTTGTTTTTAAATTTTTTTGTTCCCCCCTTTGTGACCCTTAATGTAAAAATCATGACCCTTAATTTGAAATCCATGACACGGATTGCAGAGGGGTACTTGCTCTAAATGCCTTGGCCCCAAGGCTGGAGTCATTCCATTAACAGGCAGGCTAAGAGTTCTTGGGCTGTTGACAGATAGACACGCATTCAGGCATGAATTTGCTCATCAAAGAAGGCGACAGTCTCCACTGAGGCCTCCGTCCTATAATCAATCCTGAACTCTAATTGTTGAGGGTCTTCAAGATCCACATTTTGCCTGTGAAAAAACCGTGTTTCCATAACAACAACAAACGAGTTCAAAATAAAAATAAAATAAACAATAGCTACGTAGCATGACAGCTTTCAGCCTGCTGTTTTTTTGTAGTACATGGAACAATGGGGGGGAAAAGAACATAAAAAACACTCCTGTCTCATGACCCGCATTCTTTGTGAAAATATTGATTAGACGAAGCGATGGCGAGTCATAATTCGCCGGCGTAATCGGCGCGATGCCGTGCGCCCTGGAGCGCTGGAAAGCAAGCAGATGGCGAGCGTCGGATTAGTGTTCTGCGCCCTCGCCGTTTCAAAAAAGATGCGCCTCAGAAGAAGAGCGTTACGCTCTCGGGGGGCAGCTGCTTTCCGTGTGACGCATCGGTAGCCGTGCGGGGTCGAACCCGGGTCCGTGCCTATTTTTACTGCCGCGTAGCGAAGCCGCCAGTGTTCCAGCGTCTCCTGCTCTCATCTCTGAGAGGTTGCTGTGGAATAACGAGAGTGGAGAAAACATCCTGGTTTGAGCGTCGCCTCGGTTAAACCCCGCGCGCTGGGCGCCGTGTTGAGTAATGCCAGCTTAAGAGGCGACGCGCGGTGCGGCCAGGCTTGGGTGCTAGTCTGGGACAAGAACACCCCCGAAGCGATCCGGTGCTCCAGTAGCTGTCCTTTTCCCGAAAAAGCGGAAAAGAAGGGGGTTTGCCAAACCGCGTCAAAGCGACGGTGGCTGAACAAAGCCCCGGCTTTGCAGTACACGCTGTCAGCCCTGCCACTGTTCATCAGACTCGGTGTGTGTGTGTGTGTGTGTGTGTGAGAGTGAGTGTGTGTGTGTGTGTGTGTGTGTGTGAGAGAGAGTGAGTGTGTATGTGTGTGTGTGTGTGTGTGTGTGAGAGAGAGTGTGTGTGTGTGTGTGTGTGAGAGAGAGAGAGAGAGAGCGTGTGTGTGCGTGTGTGTGTGTGCGTGTATTTCTCTGTTTGTTTAGTGTGTGTGTGTGTGAGAGAGAGAGTGTGTGTGTTTGTCTGTGTGTGTGTGTGTGTGTGTCTGTGTGCATGTATTTCTCTGTTTAGTGTGTGTGTACTGTATGTGTGTGTGTGTGTGTCTGTGTATTTCTCTGTTTGTTTAGTGTGTGTGTGTGTACTGTGTGTGTGTGTGTGTGTGTGTGTGTTGTGAAAACTCAGAACATTGGTCTTTCAATTAACATGGCCAGTAAGTTGCGATATTTCCATTCACACCCAGTTAAGAAGCTCACTGCTTACTTGCAGTTAATTAGGTCCTCATACTGTAATGTAAAAGAATGAGAAAACAAGTGTGTAAGTACATATTTCAATTAGTGAGCTAGTTGTCTAATGAGCAAGACACAAAATGAATATTGCCATTCTTGTTGAAACTCTAAGGCATTCTTGTTAACTCGAGGAATTGGACAGATGAATAATTTGGGAGCAAACTTTGGGAGTTTTAAAGTTTGACAGTAGATTCTGGTTTCCGCCATGGGCATTTTTTCATTCTTCTCCATACTGTATTTAGGCATACTTGACTAATTGGCAAGGACATGCCTTGTGGCTAAACTGGCAGCTGAGCATAGCTTCTTTTACATTTATTCTCCTCCTAAGAAATAAGTTGGTTAGATGCCATGATGGTTAAGATGTGTGTTGAACAGTAGATACGGATCAAAATGGTGACTTTCTCCCTCTCTAAATTAACTGTAATGTTAACTCTGTCAGACTTAATAAAATAAAATAAAATAAAACAAACACAGTATTTTCCAAGTGTGCATCCGATCAAAAAATATTGTCAGACTGGCTAGTCTTACTGGGCTAGACGTTGTCTGTGGGACCGCGTTCGAAACAGTTTTCAGCATGAACAGTGATGCCAGAAGTCCAGCCTGAGAGCTGGCGGGTTGGCCCGGAAAAAGTGCGATTCTCCCCAGGCCAAGTAGCCGAGCCCTGCCAGATCTCCCGCTCGCGGCTCCGCGGTCGCCGTGAAATCCGAGTTGGAAGCCTTTCCAGCTCGGAACGGCGGATCAAATGGCCGACGTGGGCCGAGGGAAGCCAAGAGACATCAGGCTGGAGGAAAACCGTTAGGCCCAACAACACAGGGGATTCTTAATCCCATCCGCATTTTATTGCAAAAAAAGGGGGGGGGTAAAAAGGAATAATTCTGGACATTCTCCCCTCTCCCCTCTGGTTCCTGGCAAGCGAAATGTAATGGAAGTGGTTTAAGCGCAGTTACCGTGGTTTCTGCTTAAGTTGCTAGGGGACTGCCCCAACCTCTCCTCCACACTCCATCTGCCCCCCCGCTGCGGTTGGCATGGGCGCAGATTTGTCTTTCTATAGCGATCGATTAATTATGTCTGATGAACATGTCAATTTGGAAGCGCTGTAAATGGGAAAGAAGGCGGCTTCTGTTATGTGGGGTTGCAGTGGACTCTGCTTTTGACTTTTTACGTCAATTTTATGCATTGTTTTGTACACAAGAGCGACTGACGTCAGTGAGTTTGCGTCTTTCTTAGATTTACTGAGACGTCGAAGCCAAAATGACCCCAGTCCTTTGTCTGAATTCATTGTTCGTGTTCAAGTTCAGACGTCATTGCGGTTTCAAACAAATGTGTTATGTCTCATTTGGCCCTACTCTGTCATGTGCTTTGTGTATATTCAGGCTGTGTTTATTCCTTCTAGCATAAACATTTTTGTTCTTTTTGTTTTTAATTATACGCCAATTTTTCTAGTTTACCAGCGTGTAGCACATACATATAAAATTTTTCGGTTTCTGGCAGGGCTGTTCTCCCAGATGTCATAATAATAATAATAATAACACTTATAATAATAATAATAATAATAATAATAATAATAATAATAGCCCTGCGATAAATTGGCGGCCTGTCCAGTGTGTATTCCTGCCTCTCGCCCAAAGAACGCTGCGATAGGCTCCAGCAATACCCCCCCATCCCCCGCGACCCTGCTCAGAATAAGCGGGTATAGATAATGGGTGGATGGATGGATGGATAATAATAAGAATAAGAATAATAATACATTCAATAAGGTTACATGTATTATATTGGGATGTAATTTGTAAATGTTATATTATGGCAACTTGTTTATGTGTTTTCATCAGTCCACTTGTACATCGACATTTATTTATTTCTGTGCCCATTTTGCATTGTGCTTTAGACATTTTTTATACTTTAAATTGTTTACATTTCCCTGTTGTTCATGGTATGGCGAAGACACACTGAAGACTGGGAGTCGATGACGGATTCTCTCATTGGCTGGCGATGGGAAAGACGTGTTGGTTCCTGCACTGAATGCACTGTTGGAAAGGACCTCATGGTCTTGTCTCCGAAACTCTGAAAAAGAGAGCAACCGATCCCCAGATTTATTGGGCGTTATATGAAGCTGATCGTCTGTAATAGGCCGCACACCGACGGTTTCATTTTCCTATTAGCCGGAGAGGGGTAATTAAGAGGAAAATTTGCCGGGGTAATGGGAAGATGGGACGATTCCGAACTTTATACACCCTTCCTAATTAATGTTTATCAAATGAACGAGCGCGCCTGTCCTGTAATTCCGATCTTCAGCCTGAGGAGGACCGGTGGAATTTTGCATGTTGTCATGGCGATTATAGGCCTTTTTTTTTTTTTAGTGTGTGTTATGCGTGGTGATGCGGCAGTGTAGTATAATGGGTAAGGAGCTGGTGTTGTGACAGTGCAGGACAGTAAACTCCCTCGTTATATATACAGTATATACATATATATATATATATATATATATATATATATATATATGTATATATATAAAAGAACTGGAGAAGGCTTCTGCTTGTCGGGTCCATGTATTCCTATGGGAGCTGTTCATTGGCGAATGGCGGCTGCCATGTTTGACTGTGGCACCATATGTGCGAGCGTACTGGGTGCCTCAACGTGAAAGGAGAAACGGGAATGAAAAAAAAAAGGGGAAAAAAAAATTGGTCCCTGGAGAGTAATTAGTTCGGTGTGAAATTATTATTTTTTTTTTGAAGTACTGTCCAAAATAGTATGATGTGGATGGGAAGCTGCTGACGGAACATTAATGTGTGCAGTGGAGATGCCACCGCGCATCATGATTTTAAACCCGCCGCGGGGCGCGCGCACCCCCGCGCTCGTACGCGGATGAGCTCACACTCAGCTGCGTTTAATACACACCCCTGGGCGCCGCAGCTCCCACCGCTGCGTTTTTCCCCGCCGCAGAGCCAAAATGGAGGCTGTTTCACATTTCACAATCCGACGACGCATTCTCCCGACGCAGCTACTGCTCGGTAATACCTAGGACTGCCATCGCCGGAACCCTTTTATGTAGAAGTAGCTTTATTTCTTGGGCAATTAACAATGAACAGATTCAGGTAACCCTCTTTTTACCCCCCCCTCGTACCCCCCAATACCCCCTCGTATTTACATTAATGATAACTTTTAAATGTCATGGCCTGTCAGTTTTGTCTCTAGTGAAGGACAGGGTATCATTAAAATGTGTGATTGTTGACGGAGCGATGCACCGATTGTGAACGGTTCACCGGGCCGTCTCCGTACGCGCCCGTATCTGCCTGATGAGCGATAGAACATGGAACCCTCCGCCGTCGCCGGGTAACGGGGTTCCGCCGTCGCCGGGTAACGGGGACCGCAGTTAATCTTGCGGAATTCTACCAGCTGTCTCCTGGGCTCCCCGTCAAGAGTAAAAGTTAGGTTCCGTCGCTGCACTTGGTGTAGCAGCAGCAGCAGCAGCGTCAGTAGCGCACCCCGTGGGATGACATCACCGACGGCAAAGGGGGGGGGGGGGGGGCTGATGTTGCCATGGTTACATTTCACAGAATGTGCTCCCGACTCACTGTAGCATCAAAGCTCTTTCACACCTAGAAATCTGCAGATATATTTGCATCGCTGCATCTACCATCTTTTACGCTATGTATTATTTAATTTAATGCATGAGTACAAGCCACATGCTAAGCATGTAAAATAACTAGGATGGTATAATCTAGACTGCTCATCCCTCTGTCTCAGTAGGACTGTGGTTAAAAATATTTTGGTTGATGGTGTGTTTCAGTTAAAGCTGTTGTGTCCTAACAGTTGAGATAAGTTTGCATTTATTTTCTATCTTTGCACTGTTCTGACAAATAGCTGTTTATGAGCAAGTATACAATTTATACTTAAGAATACATGAAGTATAATTCAAGTTTACATCAGGTATGCTTGGTATACTATTTTTTCACATGGGAAGGGATAAATGGGGGGGATTCAGTCGGCAGGGATAGCAGTGTTCGGCGCTGGGGCTACTCCTATTGGCTGGCCAGGCTTGCTCTCTGTGAATGCGTATGATTGGGTCTCCTCCACCCCCGCTCTGCACATGTGTACGGCTTGCGGCTGCCGTGTAAAAAGAAGCAGCTGGCTGACAGGCACGTGGAGAAGGGAGGAGAACTGCGAGTTGTCTTCACTCTCCCGAGCCAGCAGCAGGGGGTTGTATCTGAGCACGCTTGCACATTGTTTGCAAATTGGACATTAGCAATTTCCGGTGGGAGTGGACATGCCAAATTTAAAAATAAAATAACAGGCCTGAAAGGAAATAACAGGTGTAGTCATCCAGAGCTGCTCAGTGCATTTCTTTGCACAAATAACAGTCCTCTGGTGGACCCTGCCTGTACGCTCACACACTTAGTCCTTTACCACCCTTTGAGCAGGCTTTTTATTTCCAGCAGGGATTCTGAGTACCTGAATGGGCCAATTTGTGAATGGACCAATTTAGCTTCCCCCCCCCCCCCCCTCCCATTTGTGGAATGGGAGCATTAGTGGCTTGAGAAGACCTCCAGAAAAAAAGGGCAGAGGGGTCATGCCTTCCCAGAGAGCACTTACTGCAGGAGAGGAGAATCAGAAAGGAAATGGCAAAGCAGGAAGGGGCGGGGCCATGTTTCAAGGGTTGCCATATTGGATACAGAGAGAGAGAGAGAGAGAGAGAGAGAGAGAGAGAGAGAGAGAGACCTGCTAGGGTCTGATAGTTTATGGTTATTAAATATTAAATAAAGCATTATTTAATATGTCATTAACTGACCTGGTTTGTTTTATTTATTTTTGACGGTTTCAAAGTTTGGCGAGTCGGTTGACGCGTGGCGACCATTTTGTCTGTTCCCGTCCCTCAGCGTTCAGCCGCGCCCCCATCCCCATGGCGGTGGTGCGCAGGGAGCTGTCCTGCGAGAGCTACCCCATCGAGCTGCGCTGCCCGGGCACCGACGTCATCATGATCGAGAGCGCCAACTACGGCCGCACCGACGACAAGATCTGCGACGCCGACCCCGCCCAGATGGACAACACGCGCTGCTACCTGCCCGACGCCTACAAGATCATGTCCCAGAGGTGAGCGCTGCCGCCGCGACGGAACGTGGCGTACCCCGCTTGGGCCAGCTGGGATTCCAGACTGGTTTATGCCGGTTTAAGCTGGTTTATGCCGGTTTAACCTCTGTTTTTCAATGCTTCTGGCTGGTCATAGCTGATCTGTGACTGGTCAAACCTGGTCTCTAGCTGGACAAAGCTGGTCAGAGCTGGTTTAAACTGGTTTAAACTGGTTTTAGCTGTGTTTTTTGACACTTCCAGCTGGTCAAACCTGGTCTCCAGCTGGTCAAAGCTGTGGGTCTCTAGCTGGACAAAGCTGGTTAAGGTGGTAGAGTAAGCTGGTGGTCAAACTGGTGGACTCGTTGACTAAAGGCTGGTGAACAGCTGGTTGATCAGCTAAAAGTGTCGAAAACACAGCTTAAACCAGTTTGATCAGGCTAGGCTGGTTTAAGCTGGAATTTTCAGCAGGGCTGTGGTTCTATCACTCTGTTGTTGACAGTTAAAAGCATGTAGTAAAATATGTGGGAAGTAGCAATAAAAATAATACACATTAAAGCGTGAGTAGCAAACAGGAAGGAAGGAATCAGCAATTAGTCTGTAATATACATTTGATACGCTGGTGTTTGTTTGTATTGCGTTATTAGTGACTAAAATAAATATGGTAAATGAATAACAATGATTAGCAGCCAGTGTGAGTTTAAGTGGTGCGTTCGGGCCAAGAGTACCACCGGAATAGAATACTGTCTCACAAACATTCCTCTTGTAAAATTGCAGCCATAAATTATCACCTACCATTAATTTCATTTGATAGAAATCAGTGTTCATTTGAAAGATGACAAATAACTTTGCAGTATTATTATTCTGATCGGTCTAAAAAAAGCAGCGAGTTTCACAGCTGTTCTGCAAGTTTGAGCACTGCCAGAATTTACATATGAATCTTAAAAAAAAAAAAAGATTTCCTTTGTATTCCGTGCCAGCGGTACATTGATATTCTAGACTCGTAACTAAGTGTGTCACATAATCCACAAGGAGTATGCGTGATGTCTTTAAACGATCAAACTTCTCTCGCTCTGCGAATATTGTCTTACAAAGATAAGCTCGTGAGAAACTGGGCTAGGATTCGGATTCGCGCGGACAGCGGCGGTAACGGATACAGTCTCTGCGGTTCCGCGCCAAGAACCCAACTCCGTAAGAACCCGGGAACCCGGGCGAGCCGAGGGATCCTGTTCGCGCTGGCGGCCGCGAGACGGGGTCTGGGCCAGGGAACGCGGGGCCCGGCTGTCAGATAGAGAAGCAGACCGCGCGGCAGCGTGGTGTCCCGTGCGCGCTGCGATGCTTACGTTTCTGCAGTTCCGCCGGCGCGGCTCGCCACTCGCGTGCGAACGACTGCTCGGGCACCCCCCCCCCGCCTCCACCCCCCCCCCCCCCCAACGCTCCCTGACGCTTCCGGCTGTTTCCGGAATGTTGGCTTGGAAATGAAGGAAGAAAAAAAAAAAAAAAAGGCTTGCGTCAAAACGCTGCCAATGCACCAAGAGGTTGGTTTGTAATGAAAAACAGGAAGTAAATAATCTGGGGTTTAAAAAAAAAATTATTATTATTATTATTATTATGATTATTATTATTATTATTATGATTATTATTATTATTATTATTATGATTATTATTATTTATTTATTTTTTTAATTTATTTTATTTTATTTTATTTTTTTCGGCGTCACTGTTAGGGATTGTGTATTAGAGCATGAAAATCATACATCGCGAAGGACGGAGACTGAAAAGGTAATGGCCGGATGATTCAGAATTCTGAATTTCCGACACGGCCTGCGTTTCTCGGTGAATAAAACATTTCCATCGGCCGGGGAGGCAGCGTAGGGTAATGGTTATGGAACGGTTGTGGACCTGGATGTGCACCTCAGATCGTTGGATCGATTCCCTGGTGACACGCTGCTGGTGTTCCGTGTTTTAGTAAAATGAGCAGCTGGGTTGATGTTTTCATGTGAGCTGTGTAAGTAGTGCTGCGTACGGGCTATAAAAAGCCCAAAATGTCAATTTATTGTTATTATTTTATAGAGATCATGCATGGCAGTCTGCACACAGCTACTGCATATGGGTCTGTATCCTCTGAGATGCGTAGGACTGCAGGAAACTGAATCTGATAATCCAATGTGGCGTTGTGTCCTCCACACGCAAGCAGAAGCAGAAATGAATTATTCCTCTATTGATTCATCTGTGTTATAATGTACAGAAGAATGTTTCACCCTTTTATTGTACATTATAATGAAGATGAATCAGTAGAAAAATCATTCATTTATGCGTGGTGGACAGCTCTACATTTCATTATTATAATCCTTTTTTTTCCCCCCTGATAATCCACCTGCTGAAATCATCACGGCAACCGTAACCAGCGGCGACGCCTATCTTGGGCTGGTTACGGCACACCGGCGTTCTGCCGACGTCTTCAGCGCCACGATAAAAATCGAACAACTGTTGCCGTTTTTTTTTCCCCACCGGTATTGCGTTCGCCTTCTCTCTCTCTCTCTCTCGCTCTCTCTCTCTCTCTCTCTCTCGCTCCCCCCCCCCTCCATCTCCCTCTCTGGACTCAGAGGGGCCTTCATAGCCAGTAATTGCTGTTGATATCAAAGCCATAGATCACCGAACGGCTCAAAATGGGGGCCCTCACGCGCCAGCCCAAGTAAGGTTGATATCACTTCCTGCCTCTCGCATTAATCCCAGGAAGAGATACGGGTCACGGGGAAGCGAAAAGCTGGTGCTTTCTGCACGTCCTTCTGAGAACTTTCTCTCTCATCAGGGAGTCTCATCCGCCTTATCTGGCTAAGAGTCTTCATTTGTCTGACTGACTTACAGATATCCTTTCCTGGAAAAAGATAACCGGAATGGAAAAAAGGGACTCTTAAAACAGTTTCCAGTAGCTCAGTATTTCAAGGTCTGTGTCTGTGTGTGTGTGTAATATAATTTCAGTGTTTCTGATTAGGCAGGTGTGTTCAGTTGCTTCCTTAGTGCAGGTATAGGAGAGCGTTTACTGTGTGTCTAGTCCAGATTCTATGCTTTTCATTGCCTTTGGAATCTGTTATTGGCGTTTGTGCCAGTGAAAGTCAAGGACGCCATTATGAGGCTGAGAAATAAGAAAGAAACAGTCAGGGACACTGGCCGAACCTTAAGTTTAGATAAACCGTTTGTACCATCAGCGGGAAGAAACAGAGCTCTGGTGAGCCCAGTAATTGCAAAGGCCTGGCAAGCCAATGGAGACCTCGAGAGTTATATATATTATTCTATATGTAATATAAAGATATATTGTGTGCGTGTGTGTGTGTGTATATATATATATATATATATATATATATATGGGTGTGTGTCTGTATGTAATTACTACTGAAATATGACTAACAAACACACACCACTCCCAGATTGATTCCCCATGTTGGATGATAAACAAACAGCCATTTTCCATATGAGCGGTTCTCCTCTCGCTCACTGCGAGGGAAACACGACTCTCCGCACATCACATGCGATTCATGTGGCGTGCGCTTTTCTGTCACATTCGCTCTGTGCCAGATCTGTGACCTACTTTTTTGCATTTTGCGATGTTATAAAGAATGCGTAAGCTCCGTAAATGGGAGCGGCAGAAGGAGCAGCTTTATATGATTCCCCGGCGCTGCCAGTAGTCTGCCATTTAGACGATCACGCTGGAAGCAGGACTCGTCGAAGACGAAGAACAGCACATCTGTCAATCCAGCACTGAGCAAAAACACAGAATATGAAGTGAGTAAAAGAGAGCTGAATTACATTATGAAGGCAAAATAGATATAGCAGGAGAATGTGTTTTAAATTCCTATTTCTAATACGAAGCTGGCGAGCAGAGACTCTGTGAACAACGCTGGCATGCAGTACGTCAACAGTCTGAACGGGAATCGACCAGAAACCTGTGAGGTATGACTCACGCTGAATTGGAACGAAATTCAATGGGACCCAAAACTGAGCCGTGATGCGCGCCAATGTAGAGACGACAGATCAGGAGGACAACAGGACTACAAAGATGACCGAACAACAAATTAATTAGGCAGGAATTAGTTCCGTGACTTTTTACTTTAGTCCATTGCACTTAGGGTTTGATGTTTGTTGAGTTAAATAACTAATGAGAATGAAAAGTACATGAAGGAGCATGCTGGGAATTGTATTTTTGATTCACCACTTGGATCAGCTCTCATTTGGGATTAGTGGAACATGTTACTGTGGACCCTCGAATGTCACCCTCTTAAACGCTGATTACAATTTGCAATAAAGCTGCTTTTTCCCAATCAACTTTTAACATTTGCATAGTGTTTATCATAGACAAAAGCGGAAGCTATTTGTTAAGTGTCAAAATTGATTGCTAATGTAAACCAAAATGATTTTTCTTTTTGGTTTACAGCTGAAGCTAGAATTTTTGACTACAAAATCAGTGCGTCTACTTGGATTCTCAGCCTGTGACGTTGAACATTGAATCACGCCAGAAAAATAAATAAATAAAAATAATACAAATAAATCTTGAAAACTTTCAAGTAGAACTGATGCACAGGAAGCATGCAAAATAAGTCAGAACAAAACCACCAGAAATAAATCTCTTTTTTTTTCCTTTTTGCCAGCATTTATCCTCCACGGGATGATCTCAGTCCTCAGGTAGCAGAGATAGGCGGAACTGTTCTACTCGTCCTTTTTTTTCTTCCACTTTTTTCTGATTTGAATATCCTTTGAGAGAACCTTTTTTTTCCTTCCCCCCCCCCCCCCCCCCGCCTTTGAAAATGTCTTCTGAGACCCAGAGGAACAGCTCTTATTCCTCATACATTATGTCATCAGTGCTCCACATTGGGACTGCAGGATAACTGCGCTCCTGTGAGTCAAAGAGCTCAGACAGTCTGTCTCACCGCATCCCGCACTAAATCACGCATGGAAAATGCTTCGACGGTTTGTGGAATATTCAATGGAAAAAATATATAATAATAATAATAATAATAATTGGAATGTTTGTATTCATTACTGGAATTATTGTTCCTTCTCTGATGGCTGATGTGGATCATAAAAATGGGATAAGATGGCCAAGATGTCACCTTACTGGAGGGGCACTCCACCAATCATGGTGTACGTTGTGACATCCAATTCAACAACTCCAGCGGTGATTGGTGGATACACTCTTACCGGTAGTTCCCCCCTGGGATCTTGGAAGTGCAGCCAGAGTGTTTCAACCAATCACCGTCAGAATCATTCTGTGGATGCTTACCGATACAGCCTGTGGTTACTCTCCTTGATGCCCCTGTCTGATTGCTGTGTGTACGGTGACATCACAGCCAATCCAAATCCCTGTTGTATTCCTTTCCCTCTTGTCGGACAAATTACAATAAGCAACCAGATCCCCCCCCCCCCCCCCCCCCCCCCCCCCCCGATTAGATTTGGCTTGAGGCCGCTATAGCTTGGGCGCTACTGTAAGTGGGGCACACGTAGCAGTGCTCAGCGTGGTGAAGATGAAACGCTCAGGCGAGAGACTGCAACGAACGGATGAGTGCACAGCGCTGTGTTCCTCCCCCCGTTCCGACCCTTCGCCGGGGCTCGGTCCGGCCGTAAGCGATGTGTGTGTGTGTGTGTGTGTGTGTGTGACTCCCTGTGCCCTGGATCCCATTGATTAGCCGCCTACGCTGTTCATAAAAAGAACGAAATGGTAAAGTGATCTCGCGTCGCATATTTTATTTAATTTATATTTTTTTTGCGATGCGGCGAAAGGCGCTTGATGCGATGCGAGGGAGCGAGGCGCTAAGGATCATGGGAAGGCATGACAGAAGAAGAGGGCGATATGCAGAAAGCCTCTTAGCCCGAGCGGTCCCCAGCGCGTTTGAGAAGAGCCTTTTCCCCTGCAGACCGTCCAATGAATGGCTGCCGTGTTTAAAGATTACTTCAGGAATTTAAACCCAATTCCCCTCTCCCTGCTTCCCCTGCTATGCAGCGGCCCCGCCGACTCTGAGGGCACTTAAACAAAGGCATATTTTTCCTACTTCTTTTTATAGACCCTAGTGAATGACATCACTGCCCATTTATTATTCCCCCCCCCTCCCGTCTCTGTCCTTGCAGCCCCCCCCCCCCACCTCCCTACCTCTCTACCTCCCTCCCCACCTCCGTCCCCTCCCCAACTGATAAGAAACCGCTGCCTTTCCATTCGGCCAATTAGGTGCTGCAAATTTGCGCGGGCGGTCTGGCCCTTTCGGCTCGGAGACGGGCAGGCCCCCGATGTGAAGCGCCTCGGTGTAGCGATTAGCACCGGCTCCCGAAATTCCTCCTCGGAAAATATTTGCGGGGGCTTCCAACGTGTGGCTGATTGATAACTCCTGGAGGTGGGGGGTGCGGGGTGGTGGGAGCGGGGCAGGTCAAACAGAGTCAACCTGCTAGCTCTTGAATTTTAAATTGTGTAAATGATTTTCTGTGTGTGTGTATGTCAGCAGTTTGGCTTTTCCAGGGTGAGTTATGGATTTTGGCATATTTTTCCGTTCAGAGCGTTTTTTGTGTGTCTTTCAGACAACGAAGTACAGGACCCATGTGCGTTTGCATCAAGACAGATTTTCAGATTTGCTCATTGCATTAGTTCCTTGTTTTGGCCACGCTGTTATCAGGGGGAAATAATCTGAAGAAATAAAAAAAACAGTCTTACATGTTGTCAGTTTGTAGAGACAAAATCGAAGGTCGTCTTCAGTGAAGGACACTGTCCAGTAAAATTGCCTGTCTGGGTCCAAATCCAATTGCCTATGCGTGATGTCACATTATCTGCCCCGTGACACAGTATAACCTTTGTAGACTTTAGGATAATTGTTGTGTTACGAAAGCCATGATTCGAAACAATGGAATGATGCGCTCCCTTGTTTAACGTGGGGTCTGTAGTTCCTAATAGTCCTTACTGGATGAAATAATTTTAGTAATTTTGTGAACTCGGCGAGTCGATAATTTGTCAGATGTTTCTACGGTTACGTATGACCTCGCTGTCTTTCTCTTTTCCGAGCTCCGTTTTCTTTTAATTGGCGAGTGGGAGTGCGCGGCTGTGTGAAGCCTCCTCCGGCGGCTCGGCCTTTGTGTTTCCTTTTATTTTGATACCGCTGGGCGAACGGGCAGCGCCAGTTGTGTCATTTTTTAAAAGTGGTCCCGGGGAGCCGGGCAGGGGGGTAGGGGGTGCAGGGGGAGGGCTGGTGCAGGGGGTGGGGATGGGGGGGAGGGCTGCCTGTTAATTTGGTCATCAGCAGGTCCTCTGGGCTCTCAGCTCATGGCTTAGCAATGTGGGGAAACATCAATCCTGGTTACGCCGAACTGAACGATTCTGCAGCCCGAGCGCTCTGTTCCCCTGGCCTCTCGCCTCCACACACACACACACACACACTACATACACCACACACACACACACTCACACACACTCACACACACACACACTACATTCACCACACACACACACACACTACATACACCACACACACACACACAGTCACACACACACACTACCTACACCACACACACGCACACACTCACACACACACTACATACACCACACACACGCACACACACACACACACACCTACACCACACACACACACACACACTCACACACACACACACACTACATACACACACACACACACACACACTACCTACACCACACACACACACACACACACACACTACATACACACACACACTCACACACACACACACACACACTACATACACCACACACTACACACTCACACACACACACACACACTACATACACCACACACACACACACACAGTCACACACACACACTACATACACACACACATAGCAAGACGAACAAA
>CM045887.1:2762500-2770000 GCA_025169545.1 Anguilla japonica | reverse complement strand
TCCCGCCAACGCCAGAACCAGACCTGTGCTCCTCACTGGCCTCGGGAACCCTCTGGCTAATATGAGTTCGCGTACATTAAACATATTCATCCATTAGGAGCTTCTTAGCTTTCATCTATAGACATTATCTGTCTTTCTTTTTTTTTTGCCCAGCTGGATGTATTCTCTGGAAAATGGGAGCGGTGCATTAGGTGTGATCTGCAGGCCTCTGGTAGCCAGTCCAGCCCTGCAGTTAGTCCTGGCTTTGGCCTGGCTCCCTGGGCCTGGAGCTTCCAGTACCTCACTTAGAGTCCTGTCCGCGAGCCGAGTTCTTTTGGACAGACTGAATGAACTTGTTCCACCATGGTCAGAAAATCACACCACCACCCCCCCCCCCCCCCCCCCCCCCCCCCGCCATTCCCTCCTCCCCCTCCTCTTCCCCAAGTGGTTATGGGTGAAGCTTTGTAGGTATTGTTGCCGTGGAGATGTATGAATCCCATTTTTCGATAACTCTCACCGCTGCTCGTAAATCGCGTCAGAGAGCCGAATAAGGACTTGGACAGTGTTATGGATGCCAGTACAGACGCCTGCGTTGTAACTTGATCAGTATTTGGTTTGTCGTTAAATGTGATGGTTATTTATTGTCCCTTGTTCATTTCAGTGTTGTGGAGAATGTGTACTCACATGCGTTGTGTAGATTTTACAGCATCTCTCTCTCTCTCTCTCTTTCTCTTTCTCTCTCTCTCTCACTCCCAGTCTTTCTCTCTCTCTCTCTCTGTCTCTCTCTCAGAAAGTAATATAGGTTGATAACACCATTCAAACGCACAGGGAACATTGAAACGTCAGTTATTTTCTGAGGAATGCACACACACGAATGCACACATACACACACACATGCAGACACATAGACACACACACACACACACACACACACACACACACACACCCTCAAACACACACACACACACACGTGCGGTTTAGCTGTCCTGCATTAATTTGGCGGTTGATATTGAGGCTGGCTGCGATTGCGAACGCGTGTCCTCGGCTGTTTCCATTGCGGAGCGCGGGGGGCTGCGAGCGTGGGTCCTGCGGTGCGCTGCTGCTGCTGAAGGAATGCGGCGATGTGGTGGGAATCATAAAGAAAGCGCTGGAAGCGCTCTCTGGAATCGGACATCGCCGGGTTTCCATGGCAACGCAGAATGGAAGTGAAATAGCTGAGCTTAAAGGCTTCCCGGGTTTTTGTGCGTGTGTGTGTGTGTGTATGTGTGTGTGTGTGTGAGTCAGTGTGTGTTTGTGTGTGTGCGTGTGTATATATGTGTGTGTGTGTGTGTACATGTGTGTATTTGTGTGTGTGTGTGTGTGTGTGTGTGCGTGAGTGCATAATATGTGTGCATGTGTATGTGTGTGTGTGTGTGCGTGTGTGTGAGTGAGTGCATATATGTGTGCATGTGTATGTGTGTGTGTGTGCGTGTGTGTGAGTGAGTGTGTATATATGTGTGTGCATGTGTATATGTGTGAGTATGTGTGAGTATGTGTGCGAATATGTGTGTGTGTTTGTGCGTATATGTGTGTGCATGTGTATGTGTGTGTGTGTGTGCGTGTGTGTGAGTGAGTGTGTATGTGTGTGTGTGTGTATATGTCTTCCTTCAGTCAGCGCCATCGCTGCGTTGACCGCGCTCGTGCGTGCAGCACATCTTTAAGACTCCGGAGCCTTAACTGCGTCTCTCTTCCTCCGTGTGTCTGTGACAAACAGGACTTAATGCACAGAGGAGCTGAGGCACGTGCCCCACCCCCCCACCCACCCCACCCCCGTGTGCGGCTGTACCGCCATTTTATCTGCTGCCGGATCTGAGTCCCTCAGCCTGCGGGGTTTAGCGCTGCGCGGGTTTGTCAGCGGGACCGGGGGGACTCCAGAAGGTCATGTGTTTACGTCCCCTGAGGAGGTTAAAGCAATCAGTGAAGTATACTGGAGATCATATTACCACAGTGCTCCTATGGAAATTAATGAATGTGGAGCATGGTGCATGCACACGGTCACACACACACACGCACACACAAACCCATGCACACACACACACACACACACACACACACACAAACCCATGCACACACACACACACACACACACACACGTATATGCATGCACACACACAAACCCATGCACACACACACATACACACACATGTATATGCATGCATAAACAAACCCACACACACACACGCAGTGAAAACCTACAGGAAGGTAGATCTCCAGGAGCAGGGTTGGGCAGCCCTGCTCTAGCTGTTGAGGAGTGCTTTTTTAGGGTCGGAGTGAAACCTACAGGACGGTAGATCTCCAGGGCAGCCCTGGTCCGTACGCTGCACCCCCTGCCCTTTGATGTGTCCATTAAAAGAGGCGTCACCCCCGCCAGGTAGGTTCCGGTGAACCGCACACTGGAGATCCAGCAGGTGTGGCCACCTCATGTGAGGTGATTGCTCAGGTGACCGCTCAGGTGTTGAAGGACGCGGTTTATTGGACGCCTCGGTGCCATGAACGGCAGCCTTTGTGCGCGAGGTTTACGCCCACTCCGATGGCCACGCCTCTCCCCGCCTCATCCTGGCGCCTAAACAACCTGGACCGCCTCCTCGGGACGCTTCGTTAAAAACGCCCCACCCTGAACGGAGCAGGTCGACTGATAATCGCCCCGAAATGTGTCTCAGTTCTGTGACCCCGCTCCCTGAGCTGGCCGGAAGAGAACGGGCTCCTCTGGTTCATCTCAATCTTTCTTCCTGCATGCGTCCAGGGAGTTTGTTTTGCCTTGATGCTGTTTCCTCTTTGCCACTTTTTATGCTGGTTTTTAGGCCAGAGTGAACTGAAACTGTGACAAAATTCGCTGTGAGCTGTGCTACATAAATACAATTTGATTGATTGAGTTTGATTGAATGCACACTGGACTCTCTAATTGGCTTATCATGATACTGTAGGGAAGGTAACGCACTGTGAGAGCTCTGGGGTTATGTCTGTGAATCTTATTAAATTCCGATCATTTGTTTGTTATGTGAGGTAATTTTGGAGTTTAGCTCAGGGTCATCCCCCCCCCCCCCCCCCCCCCCCCCCCCCCCCCCCCCCCCCCCCCCCCCCCCCCCCCCTTGCCCTCTCTTTCTCTCCCCTCCCCTCCCCTCTTGGGAATGGCTGGCATTGAAAAAATGTGGTGTCGGGTTGTGTCTGAGGGTCAGGGGAAAGTCGGTTAATCACCCAGTTCATTATCCGCGGGCCCTGGAGTTTTGCTTAAGGTGAGAGGGCGGCTGGAGAGTGGTCCTGCGTGCCTTTTTCATTCATTTACCCTCTCGAGGGCCTGGCCGAAAAAAAAACAAACAAATAGTGGGGTAACTTTTATTGACGAAACACAAGTGTCTTAGATGTTAAAAACATTTTTTTTTTAAAGTAATATTTTAAGTTATTTACGTTGCGTGGCTTTTGTAGTGTTGGCTTCGGCATAGTAGAAAATATGGTTCTCAGATTAAGACCAGAGACTCATGTCCCCTACAGGGGACGGACACAAATGAATTGTTGGGTCTGAGGAGGATCTGAGTGTGTGCTTTTGTGTAGAGGATGAAAAACATGGCTGGACAGGAGGGTAAGTGCTGTCTGTCCGCAGCTCAATACTGAGGGCTAATGGCTTTTTTGAGCCTTTTTTTCCCACTATCCCCCCCCCCCCCCCCCCCATGGTAGGCCCGTCGCCTCGCTGCGGCAGCCCCCTGCTAATTCGCGAGAGCGGAGCCGAGCGCGTTCCTCTTTCCAGCGCCTGCGATGACAGCTGCTGTTACCCTTCACTCTGCAGCCCACCGGCTGAGCCGCGCGATTGTTGGGGGGGGGGGGGGGGGGGGGGCTGCGAGCACAGCTGGCACCTGCAGTCTGCCCGTCCGCCACAGGGGGCGCTGTCGCGCTGTGTCGAGACAGGTACGGCAGCGCCGCTGACTAAACCCCTTTGCCAGACCAAGTGATGTCACGGCCGGTAATGTACTGCCCTGGAGGGCGGAGGGCTGAGGTCAGCACCGGCTCGCCGGGGGATTTCGGACCAGGCCGAGTCCATTAGCGGGACACGCCTCTCCGTCGCCACCCTTCCAAAATCTTTGTGACCTCACGCAACAAACCCCAGAGAGCCCCCTGGCCTTAATCTCCTAATTGTTTCATGCAGCAACACTGCAGTGTCTTCACCCCGAAGGGTTCGTTGCTCCTCGACGTCGACGTTGACTGAGGGAGCCTTTATGGAAAGAGGGGCATTTTTCATTTACCCATGATTCCCTTCTGATTATTTGTTTGAGGCGTCATCCGTCTTCCCCTCAGGCCATCTGCTTGGCGCGTGTTCCGCGCTTATTTTTCACGACAGCCCTGATCCAGAACGTCTGGACCTGTCTTGCATCATAACTCTCCCTCCCATAATCCCCCCCCCCCCCCCCTCCCCCTTCCCCCCTCCCATAACCCCCCCCCCCCACCCCACCCCACCCCACCACACCGCCATATTTTTTTCATCAATCATCATTAACGGCGAAAGCGACTCGTTGCCCTTTATTTCAGAAAGCAGGCTTCATTCATCAGCGCACAAAGTGCCCCTTTCTTCTGAACCGGACAGGAAGTGTGTGTGTGTGTGTGTGTGTGTGTGTGTCTTTATCCCTTCGCCTGATTGCGTTGCTTTGGAAACGAGCCGCGTCCCGACGCCCCGCGACCTAACCACCGCCCGTGTCCCGGGCCCCGACCGCATCGCACACGGACCAGGAACGGCCCGCTTGCGTCCGTAAAAAACACCGGGCGCTCGTTGTAAGTTAAAACGACAGGACCTCACTCAGCGTTGACACTGAAAGCCAAAGCTGCGTTTCCCGCCTTCTTACCTCGAAAGTTCGAAGTGCGGGTATTTTAGAAACGCTCTCAGCGTCGGGTTTTCAAAAAGCTCGTTTGAATAAACGACTTCAAAAGCGCGCAATAAATAGCTTTTGTTTCCTGCGTTCCGTCGCGCGTGCTTTTTAGACCTGAAGTTGCCTTCGCTCGTTGTTGTTGTTATGGGAACACAATCAGGGACGTCGGCGGGGTTGCGCGCTGCCGGCGGTGCGGTGCGGTGAGAAAGTGCTGGAGTGTGTGATCGTCTCCGTGTTGAATGTGTGATCAGACACGCAGCCCTTATGAGGCCCTGCCGGTTGAACAGAAGTGTTTTTTTCTGCGAGAGAATTCTTATCTGTGTGACTTCTTGGACCAAAGCAGAAATCAAATCGAATTCATTCCGTGATTGCCAGTATTGTGCTCTCTAATAGGCTTACATGCGTGCATGCTGGGTACTTTACGTTGAGTGGATGTCAGTCACCACTGCAGTGTGTTATTTTTTCCCCCTCTTTCCCTATGGAGAAAGCAGAATTCTTAAAAATACGGCCTAGCGATGTTTAAACTGCGGTGACAGAGGGAGAGGGGTCCGAGCCGGGCGATTCGCTGGGGCACAGCTGGCTTGAAGTGGTCGCGTAGATTTAAGGGTTTTTTTTGTGTGCCAGTGTGGGCGAAAAAAGCCACATTAGAAAAGGGGGTCGTAGGACCGCAAGGGGACCGCAGCTGTGGGGGATTACTGAGGCTTACTCTCTGCTGGAAGTGGGTGTGTCCCACCACTGAGTCTGCAGGATGTTGGGTCATCAGTCTCACCCCCCCCCCCCCCCCCCCCCACCCCCATGTGTACCACTTGGGGGGACACACCCTGGGCTGATTTGGCGGGAATGTGTGGGGGTGACGGGTGTCTGGCTGATTTGGCGGGAATGTGTGGGGGTGACGGGTGTCTGGTCTCGTATCCGGTGCGCCCTCAGTGTTGTCACATGGCGACCGAGCCTCTGCTCTCCCGGATGGTTCTGGAAACAGGCCGGGACCGTCGTGCGGCTCTCTCTCTCTCTCTCTCTCTCTCTCTCTCTCTCTCTCTCTCTCTCTCTCTCTCTCTCTCTCTCTCTCTCTCTCTCTCTCTCTCTCTCTCTCTCTCTCTCTCTCTCTCTCTCTCTCTGTCCGGCTCTCCGAAAGTGCGCTTCACCCGTCCGCTCGAGATCACAAAGGGGCTCTGAGTGTTTGGTGCTCCTTTGCCGAGAGGCAAGCTTAGTTAAGTAGAGCAAGTGGGCTTCCTTTATCCCCCGGGTTGTTGGGGCAGAGGCGGGGAGGGGGGCAGAAGGGGGGGGGGGGGGGGGGGGGGGGGGGGGGTGTTTAGCAGTTTTGTTTGGGAGAGAACGGCGACACCTCTGCTCTGGCACCACGCCCGGGAGCAAAATGGCCTCCCTAATTAGCTGAAGGTGCAGATAAGGGGCCGTAGGAGGCTCGGTCTCATTAGGGGGGGGGGGGGAGCTAGCCGGGTCTGCGCGGCGTTAGCGCGACGTTAGCGCTGTGTTCCTCCTCCCGCCGCACGCGCCGCCCCAAGACCGGCCCCGTTGCTGTTTGGTCTGGGGTGAGCGGTAATCGCGCATTGTGTCCAGCGCGCGTCCTGTCCAGCGCGTGTCCTGTCCAGCGCGTGTCCTGTCCAGCGCGTGTCCTGTCCAGCGCGTGTCCTGTCCAGTGCGTGTCCTGTCCCGCGCGTGTCCTGTCCAGCGCGTGTCCTGTCCCGCGCGTGCCGTCCGGCATCACCGGTTTTCTGTCCGAAACCGGATCTTCCAGAGATGGGTAGTGACAAATGAGCCACTTTAGAAGTACTGAATAAAAAAAATAAAAACCAAAAAGAAAATGTATATATACATATATATTATATATTTAAAAATGATGAGCAGATCCTGGTCGAAAAGAAACAGGCTAATATTAGCATTCAGATTGGCCGATGCTTGACGGCAAAGCCGTGTAACGTCGCAATTAGTATTCTGGAAGTACCTCACCTTTGGCTGTGGCTGTGCAGACAAACAGGCACACTGTTAGCATACCAAATCAAAGGCTAAGCAGCCTGTATTTAGATGCGATCACTTTGACAGCCAAGTTCAAGCACAGACAGGAAGGAAGTGTTGAAATTAAAGAGGATGGTGCACATTATTTCTCTTATGTAGTATGGAACCTGAAAATTATAATCATTTTGCATGAAGATCCTCACTGTTATAATAATAATAATAATAAATAATAATAACTATTATTATTATTATTATTATTATACTACTACTAATAATAATAATGATTATTATTATTAGTAGTATAATAATTAGTAGTAAAAGAGAGAAACATGTTTTTTAGTGTTCCCCAGGGGCAGCACTAGGCGGGTTGTTCTGCTTTTGTTTTCAGTTGTCAGGCCTGGTTAATCAACTGACATTCATTCAGCCGAGTCTAGGCTGTGATCCCGCTGTCCTCTGGTCACCAACGACAAGGACGCATTTTGATCCAATTATGTTCCCAAGGGCCCGGAGGCGATCTTGATAAATGGATGCCGTTCACCCTTGAGCGCACTGGACGACTCGCACGGGTTATTGCCCTGTTGCCGCGGCCACAGTGCCGCAGATTGATACGTGATTGGTCCGCGCACCTGTCAATCACTCACAGGTTCAGCATCACCAC